>JAATHB010000065.1:0-47863 GCA_014822075.1 Fusarium buharicum
CCCCGGAACCCCGCCGGCCGCACATCTCCCCCTCAACCCCATCCTATACATTACCGTCGCCATCGACTCAGTGGCCCCTCTCCTCAAGATCCGTAACGTAGCAGGTGCCGGCGGTGGTGGTCGAGCACTGGAGCTTCCCGTGCCATTAGGCGTGAGGCAGCGACGACGAGTTGCCGTCAAGTGGATTTTGGATGTGATCAACAAGAAGCCATCAAAGGGCAGTGGACGCAAGCAATTCCCTTATCGAATTGCCGAGGAGATTGTTGCAGTCGTGGAGGGACGATCAGGTGTGTGGGACAAGCGAAAGCAAGTGCACAAGCTGGGCACGTCGGCCCGAGCCAACATCGGTTCCAACAAGCTTAAGACTAAGAAGAAGATGTAAATCTAGACGGATTGGATTGGAGCCCTCGCTCGAAATTAGTTGTACAGTAGATGTGCCAAAATATGTAACTATATCCAGCCATGATATGAAAAGCATTTAATTTTGCTGCCACTTTATTTCCTTCCTACCAAGACGTGGTTGTGTTCTGGCAGAGGCTGGTGTGGATTACGGCCATAACGGTGCTGCATATGTGAAAATATGTGTTGAAGGATGCGTTCATGCGCTCATTTGACGCCATGATATAACAGAGACGGATGCCCTCGGAATAAGCCATGGATGTTTCCGAGGATACGGATCCGGAGGCTGATGGCGTTTATTAACCTTGAACAAAATCAGTATCCTTCTTTTATTTCTCCTGTTAGATGACATCTATTCATAAGATATTGTTAGATACGTAGGAACGGAATCCAAGATCATATAAAGATCCGGACATGATATGGGAAATCGATTATGCTTGTATGGAGATCATGGCAAGGTTACTAAGGCGGGTTATCGAGATCTACGAAAAATAGAGTTGTAACGGTTCGGAGATCCTTTATAATAAAGCACTCCATGAAGATAAAGAATCGTATCATTTCAAAAGAAGCGATCTAGGATCCAACACCGGTCAAGGCCATTGTCCAATGAATGAAACTCTGTTTAAGAGGCGGCAGAATGATGCTTTCACATGACGACACAATCACTCGATAGCTCGGACCAGGGATGGTCTAATGAGTCGTCGGCACCTAACTTGAGTCTTGAAGACTCTATTCAAGTTACCAAAGCGTTCCATTGGGTCTTGTTTCCGAGTTACAGGTGTATCCTTTGGGTATCTATATAATCTCGGTTCGTGAGTCCTCGAATTAACCTCACGCGATAGAGTGGTAAATTAACCGACGGCTTACGCACATCATTACCGAAACGAGGAATCATCGCAAACACTCTACCTTAACTTTAGTTGATTTAGTGCCCAACCTTCAGGGCATATTCAGCTGTACTAACCCCCACTACCTCCCTCTGAGGATCGCTTGACGGTCGAGACCTATTGGAGCCGGCTGTGCTGCGCCGCCCTTGTCTGCAAACTGCTCCAACTTAGACTCCACGCTTAAGGTGACGGCTTTTGCACCTTCCCCAGAACCTAGATCCCACTACAAGTGCTCGTCGACCATTCTCCTCTCCCCTCTTCTCCTCCTTCTCCTCCTCAACTTCAGCTTGCTTATCCCGTCACACAGCAAGTCACGCGATCGTCTTTGTCTCGTCGAAATTATCTGATTGTTTCCATCTTACTTTCATTCATCCATCGTGGCGCTTGGTATCAAACAGCCCTACGCCACCACTGAACGCCCGGCCAGCTTCACCGAGTTGCTCTGACGTACCATCCCGACCTCGATCGAACACGACAGCATTTACCCTCAACTCTCACAACAATCAACGTAACCGAACATCGCCAGCCTCTAAAAAGCGATAGCGTACGTAATCTACTTGTTCGCGATACTGCACGATGCCCGCCTGGTCTACGTCTACATCGGCAGTCAATATTTCAGTCTAAAATCCCCCACTAAACCATCGCTGTGTGCGCGCGATACTCAATACCTCTCGATCTTGCTTCTGTAGCCTCTCGCCAGTGCTACGAAATTGATCATTTCACCAGCTCATTTCTCGGTTCTTCTTGGTTTGTGTCGCTTCATTACGATACCACTATCCACCATCTCATCTTGATACTATAAAACCGATCGGATTCGACAGCCGCCATCATGTCGCGTAACCAGCAACCCATGAGCATAGAGGCCATGCTTGACATGGAGCGTAAGGAGGTCCTCGCCTTACTTGAAAATCGACCTCAGCCGTCTTCTCAAGGACCAATGCGATCCGCTTCGCCCTATTCTACCCCCAGATCGCCCATCCGAAGTATGCTGGATGTGGGTGATCAACCTCCCAGTTCCCCTCGTCAAACAGTGCGGAGCATGCTCGACACTACCTCTCCTCCTCCGCCTAGAATTCGAAGCATGTTAGATACCGACAGTCCTCCGGTTGGTTCGAGGCCTTCCGGTACCAGCACAACTCCCAACTCCCCTGTTATGACCAAAGCTAGTCTTGCGCCTGCTACCGTGGGACACACCCGTAGTTTTTCTGATGCTGCATCGAACCCGGTTGAATTCGGACCTCGCGCAGTTGGCCGCAATGATCCTACTGCTGGTTACCAATTTTCCGACATCATTACCCACAACACGGGCCAGCAACTGCCAAAGAGGAATACTCAGGGTGGAAGGAAGCCATCTGGAAATGCTTTAAGTGAGGCACTTCGCAACTCTGATCTCAGTGGTCTACAACTTCCTGGTGAAAATGAGCAAAGACGCTCCTGGTTTGGTGGCGGCAGCAAAAAGTCCAAGTCACCACATAATCGCCTAGGGTCAAGGTCTAGGTCGCCGGCTCACCACACACAGCTTCTACCTCCGGGTAAAGCTATGCTTGACGATGGCAGCGTTGTGGATATAAGCAATGCTTACCGTCGACTCTCCGATGCCAACTTGGCTTACTCTACCGGTAGCTTGTCTACGCTACCCATGCGCAAACGAGATGATAGCCAGAGTGGTAGGATGATTAAGGACTATATGAGTCCTAACGGGGAATTCCTTGGTTCAAGTGATGAAGACGATCCTTACTCATCGGACGATGAAGATCGCGGCCGTAAGAAAGATCCCAGGTCATTGAACCCCGATGCGACTGGTGGGGCAACAGATGATACCGGTAAGGAACGTAGGAAATCAGTGAGCCTCCTCGGTGCTGCTGAAGAAGAACGTACGTTACCCCTACCCTTGCATTCCTGGACACTGCTAAATTCGTTTTTAGGAGTAAGTGTTGCATCACAACCGAAATACCGTTCTCTGCTGGACGAGCCAGAGATTAAAGTCACTACACCTCTGGGCGAGAACACGAGGCTCAACAAGGGCAGTGGTATACACCCCAATACGGCTTACGATCAGTTCTCAGCAGTGGCTTCTGCCAACGATTCAGATGAAGAGCTGGATATGGACGATATCAAACGAGCCCAGAATTTGTCTTTCTCGATGTCGAATATCATCTCCACCCCAGAAACTCATAGGGCTATTCGCATGATTCATCGTGGAGACTACAATAAGATTGCTCAACAAGCCGAGGAGGAACAGCACCGGATACGAAAATATCTGGTTGCATCGGATCTAAGCGACGAATCGACCCATGCACTCGAATGGGCGATTGGTACAGTCTTGAGAGATGGTGACACCTTGATGTGCATCTACTGCGTGGATGAAGAGACTGGCATTGGCGGGGACAACTCAGTGCCTGATGACCCCAAGGCTATGAAGGAGCAGGCCGCTGCTATCAACACGGTCGCTAACTCGAGGTCCGCTGGACCCTCGATGTCTGCAGTGCCTGATTTTGTGCGCAACTCAATTCGGGGAGATACATCCAAGAGCAACACCCCCAACACTTCTCCCGCGCCATCAAGCCGAGGGGAACGAAATAAGGCAGAAGAGGAGCGCCGCCGAGCAGTCAAGGACATCACCGATAGAGTGCTTCGCCTGCTGCGAAAGACGACCCTCCAGGTCAGAGTCATAGTGGAAGTACTTCATTGTAAGAACCCTAAGCATTTGATCACCGAAGTGATCGACCTTGTCAGTCCAACCCTGGTCGTCATAGGAAGTCGAGGAAGGAGTGCACTCAAGGGGTAAGTCAATTTCAATCTCTGGACAGTGAAAAGACAGACGTAACTAATGAGCAACAGTGTTATTCTGGGATCATTTTCCAACTATCTGGTGACGAAGAGTTCGGCTCCCGTCATGGTGGCGCGGAAACGTCTACGGAAGCATGGCAAGTACAGAGGCGTGAAGCCAGTCAACAACCTCAGCAACCCAGCAGCTCGAAGTCTGGCTAGTGCAAAGGTTGATTAGGGAGGGATAAAGAAATGGATATCAAGTTGATGCGATGGCATGGGGCATGAGGGTTTGTTTTATCCAGTGTGAGCGGCGCAGGCATTGCAGTTTACTCTTAGAATGAGCGATTTGTCGAGAAGCGTGGGCGCAGATTGTAGCGGAAGCGGAGGTAGAGGTGTTGACGGTACATATACCTACCTATTCAGTTACCGCTCATTAAGGTTCATTGATAGGAGCTAGGTATCTACTCATACCATATTGCCAAGTAATGATGTTTGGTATTTTTAACTTGACTGCATAATTATGAATGACTTGTTTATTCTTTTTTGTGAGCCTGATAACATCCTTGGTTACTGCATAATGATGGATTGGTTGTCTCAGGTTACCACGTGCATCACCCATGGAAGTTATGCAGGCCTACCTTACCTAGGTCCCTATGTATGTTCAGGCTTGATTACCACTGACTCAGTGTACAATTTAAGCTCTCGACTTTTCTCTCAAAGCAGAATTAAGTTACCGTCAAGGCTTTGACCGTTTTTATTCACCCTCACGCCTCAGAATGCCTCATAGGACCAGCCCCAGCTTATTCATACACTGGCAGCGAGATTTTGCCACGGGGGTTCTGACACATTTCATTGGTGTATTCCGCCCAGCCTGACTCGCTTGCGGCTCCTGACCTCGTGTCCATTCCCTGGGCCTAGGCCTGGCCTCGCCTCGCCTCGCCTGTACAAATCTGCGAGGCTGAAACAGACAGCATGAAAGTGCTCCGCAGCAATATCTCTATGATTTCATGAGATTGATTGATTGACGCTGACGCTGACTCTGACTCTGACTCACATTTAATGAGGCGCCAATATGAGATTCGTCAACACTAAAACGCTGCAGCTTGAGAGCTTGGGGGACGGACCCGAAAAATACGCCATTCTGTCACATACGTGGGGTAACGATGAGGTCCTCTTCAGTGACATACAGAGTCCGACGCGCATGGACGAGATTCGAAAGGGCAATGGAGAAGGATACCGCAAGATATCACAGTCATGCGAAAAGGCATTGAGTCGCGGGTTCGACTACATCTGGATCGACACGTGCTGCATCGACAAGTCGAGCAGCGCAGAGCTCTCAGAGGCTATCAATTCCATGTTTCGCTGGTACAACAACGCAACTACATGCTACGCCTACCTCTCAGATGTCTTTCTCCACGCCCCAAGAGTTGGATTGGCAGCTGGCCTGAAGCAGAGCCGCTGGTTTACTCGCGGCTGGACCCTACAGGAGCTGCTGGCGCCAAATGAGGTGGAATTCTTTGACCACAACTGGTCGCCCCTTGGCGAACGACATACGCTGGCTACGACGATTAGTGAGATTACGGGAATTGACGAATCATTTCTGTTGAAGCCGGATTCGAAAAAGGACCGCAAGATATCGACAAAGCTGCAGCGCGAAAACGTGGCTACAAGAATGAGCTGGATGGCTCACAGAGAGACGACTCGTGTTGAGGATATGGCGTATTCCCTGCTGGGCATTTTTGGCATAAATATGCCGATACTGTACGGAGAGGGCACCAGGGCCTTTCTTCGCTTACAGGAAGAAATCCTCAAAAAGTCGCAGGACCAGTCCATCCTTGTGTGGAGGTGGCCCTCGTCCCGGAAGCAGGACGAGACGTTGCACCGGATGCACTTCTTGGCTGATAGCCCAGCAAGCTTCAACCTGCGCACGTACGCGGGGCAGGAAGATTCGGGGCTGTTTGGTATCAGACTGACAGATCAAGGGCTGGTCCTGCGTGTCTGGAAGTGTCCGTGCAAGCTGACGCGCTGGAACCATGACAAGACGGAGCTCGTGGACGCTGGGAAGCGATGGTTGGCTGTGCTCGACTGCAGTTTGTCGCCGGATACTCTATCGAGGCCGGCGATAATACTCGGGGAGAGTCCTTATGCCGAGAATGTTTTTAGGCGGGATCCCATGAGTATTATCATGGTGATAGAGCACGATCGCACAAAGTCGGGTTATCTGGATACTGGCGGCGATCGAAATTGTAAGCACCAAACCTGAGCTCCCAGATCTGAATCTGTAAACTGACAATGTTAGCAATACATTCCATCGAGTACAAACCGGAATTCAAGATGGAGACAATCCTGCTTGAATCAGACTCAGCAGAACCGGAACTTCGTCTGCGAGGAAGTTTCCCCTTCAAGGTCAACATGACCCTCAAAGACCGCGAGCTTAAGCAGCGTGCGGCATACACAGGGTCTCAACGATACATTGTCGCCGGAGAGCTGGCATCGAAACCGACACAGAACCCCATATATGGAGTGCTATTTCTTGGAGACGATGAGACAGATACCGAGCTTGTCGTGTGGTGGGGCCTGATAGAAGAGGGCACATCCATGTACGACGTGCACAGCCGACACAACGGGCCTCGAGTCTGGAGTAACAGCGTACCTGTGTGCTTTGCCCAATCATGGAAGAACCTAACAGGTTCAGAAACATGGGACGCCACTCTCGCCGAGTCTCTAGCTGTAAACATGCTCTGCGAGGAATTTCCGCTTCCGTGGCTAGGAACGGAGCGGCCTTCGGTGGTAGAGGTGGAAGACGGGTTGAATCTGCAGAACGCGCTGGACAACAACAAACCCATGGCGACGGAGACCGTGATTGAGTTGTTTACGCAGTGCGCGCAGCCGGTGATTGAGTGTATTGGCTGGGGCATGCGATTAAAAGCGTCGATGAGGAGGGTTGAGTTCCTGGGACGGTTGTGCTGTGAGTTGGATATCGAGGAGAAGAATCCGAATGTTGAGGTTCCATGATGCTGGCATCCATACATGGAGTTGGGGTGTTTTGAATCAACCTCGAATGGCTGGCTGTTTGTATTATATAGGCGAGGCGAGCATGTTGCTTATCATGAGAGGAGGGAAAAGGCGAGTGAGAGTGAGTGAGTGAGTGAGTGGTAGGATAGACTACGAGGTATGTCGTTGGTTACATATATCAAAGAAGCTGTGGTTGAGAGATGGATACCAGTGTAGTTGATGAGAGCGAGTGGACTATTGTATGTCTATCAACTCAATACTTGTAATCACAGAGAAACATGAGTTTATCTTCTCTCGCTTCCCTACTCAGTCCGGGTGCCCCGGGTGCCGGACTGGGGTCCGGGAAGGTCCACATTTAAGTCGGTCCACTATCAATAAATAACGAAGCCTTGCCAGCGTATCACGACCATGGTTGAGTCTTGGTTTGCGCTGTTTGATTGGTATGGAAATAAAAACAAACACAAAGCACGGTCATGGACTTTAGATGCATGCCTAGAGAATAGTTCTTGACGCGCCAACGCATGACAAAATCATGAATCATTCCAATCTTCGCGTATTTGATCACAGTGAAAAGTAAATCCTCATAGTCTTATCTCCCTTTGCCCTACGATCTTGACCCAATAATAGCCAGACAACAATAAACAAAAGGGCACCATGTGACCTTCGCGTCAAGGGCCCAGACGCGTAAAGTGGATGGAGGGTCTATCCATAAAGGGATTAGTGCGGGGGTCTTCGAAACGGCCTGTTTTTGCGTGGTTGGCGGGGCATGATTGGATGTTATGCGTTGTCTAGGTACTAAAGTGCTGTAGGGAGAGTGGCCCAGCCTCGTGGATTTTGAGGGGGGGTACGGGGGGCAGATGTGAGTAATAAGTGAAGTGGGTGATTGAGAGAGCGGGAAAGAGAGATAGACAGAGCCGGGGGTGATGTGATGGGTTATTCAATTATACTTTGTATTATCCTACCCGATACCTTAGTCACTATACCTACTTACCAAGTATAGTAGGCACTATGTTTCATATGTTTCTCCCTCTTGCCATTTTAACTCTTCCATCCTTCTTTCCTCCTGTAACTAAAGTCAAGTCAAGGTAGCTGCGGCCCCCCTTCCTGCCGTCCATGCAGTCAAACCTCGTCCTTGCATACCTTAGTTGGAAACTCAGATTCTGAGCCTCTATTTGCCCTCTTCTTACTCCTACATTACCAACATTCAATAAACTTCAGAGACCGTTATACGCCGTTAAACAACAAGCCATTATTCACCTGCCCACCAAAAGGACGAGGAGAAGTTACGTTAGTGACTCCATCGTCGTCTCCATGAATTCATTCTTGACGGTAAACAACAACGTCTCGCTCGTCAGCATCACTATTGCTCCTAGCACATACCTCATCACTGTTGCTCTCCTCATTATCTTTGCTGTCATCTACATCCCCCGCCTCTTGGCTCTCCGATTCCCTAGTCTGGGCATCCCCCTACCATCAATATCATCCCTTGTACGGCCACTATTTGGAGATCCAGCGCATAGTTCACCGCCAGCAAGGAACGAAAAGGCTCTCCCAGAACCACCATTTGCGACAACTGGACTTGTATTTGAAGATCAACAACAACTCGTCATCTCTGGACAGGATATCATTCTTGCGCAGCGCCGTCATCACCTCCAACAACAACAATTAGCGCAGCAGCAGCGCTTCCTTCTCGAGAAGCAAAAGCAGCTTCAACTTCAAGAGGTAGAACATCGTCGTCGTCGCGAGTCTCATCAGGGCTCATCTCCTTCCAAGCACAGCCGCCATGACGGATCCCCTAGACGGAATCGACGTCTCCCTACAGGACTTCGATCTCCCACCAAGTCCATCGCTGCCCAACCACTCGGCCTTCCGGAGCGAAGCGGCAGCGACAGAAGAGGATCTCGAGGACTCGGAGATCGCTTCCGCGGGTGGGTACTCGCCACCAGCATGGCGAAGACTCGGCAACGGAGACCGGAGTAGTGGTTTCTGGAGAGGTCCTCAGGAGTTTATCCACCGGGGTATGAGCACAGTGAGGGAAAGCTCCCCCGAGCTGGATGACGATGGTGAGGATGATGTGGTTCTTGAAAGGGCCATTCGGACAAAGTTGCCCAGAGGAAGTCAGAGTCCAGACAAGAGGAGGAGTGTAAGTCCTGGTCATTTAAATGACAGAACACTTCAAGTCCACCTTCCAGAAAGGACAGGTCCAACAGGGGAATTGAGTTTGCACGAAGCATCAGATAATTGTGAGTCAACTTGTAACCAGTCTTTATCATTGTATTTTTCTAATAGGCTAGTCATCCGCTTCGCCGTTCGCGCTGAAGTTCAACATCGCACTGAGCCCATTGAGGCCGCCATCAACTTTATTCGTGATCACTACAAAGCACTCACAAGAACCTGGTCAACAACATTCACTACCATTCTTGTTGCATTTTTTTCTCTCTCGCTCTTCAAGTCTCTGTTGCAGCCCGCTGCCCCACGCCCAGTCGGAGACTTGGTCAAAGTGGCAGGACTCGCTCGCTCATTTGAGCCTCTCATCTATTATTCTGAGCATGCTGTCGCCCAAGTCCATGATCTACAGGCTACTAGTGTTGCTGTCTGGGATCTTGGTGAGAGTGTGCGTACGAGCGACATGCGAGATGCACCTAGAATTGTATCAGACCTGGATGCTCTCAGTGAAACTATGAAAACTTTGGCTATAGAGATGACCAAGTTTTTCGCCAGAGTCGATGGTGATATTGATGGGTGAGTTTTCAATTGCATCTAACCCATATCTTTCCTATATCCTGTTATAGAGGTACAAGATTCTCACACCATGCAGTATTCTCAACGTCATGGACTGGGCAAGGATGCATCTTAACCGCCTCAACTCAGCCCCTGCGCCCTCAACTATCTCCTCAGCTTATGATAATATTCATAATATGCTCTCGCAAGCCCATATCCTTGAAGATGCCGCCGGCTCACCTACAACTCTTGGTCGTCTGACCAGCCACATCTTTGGTCTCTCCAATCCGCAGAGGGAGCAGCGTATGGTTCAGCTTCTTTTCACAGAATTCCTTACTGTCCTTGAGGACTCTATCCAAGCAGAGTTACAGCATAGTGTTACCCTATTTGCCCTTTTCGAAGCTGTCGACTTTCACTTCCTCAACCTCGCCCGCACTGTCGTTCGCGAATCGACAGCCCAAGAGGAGCTTCACGCCGACATGCTCTCCAGCCTCTGGACACGACTTCTCGGTACACGAGCCGCCGAACTGCGAAAGTTTGAGCAGAACCGTCTGCTACTGCGCGACGTCCGCGAAAAGACAGTTCGAAATAAGGGTATCCTCGTCGAGCACAACGGCAAGCTCTTAACCTTGAAGGCATCTCTTGAGACGCTTCGCAGCAAACTCGTCTCACCGCTCGTCCGCGGCGTCAACTCTACAACGCTCACACTCGAAGACCAGATCCGTGGACTGAGTGATGTGAGTGATTATCTTGGCGATGTAAGGAAACAGCAGAAGGGCAAGGTCATGGAGACGTTATTTGGCAGCGTTCCTAGTAAGAAGTACATGATTGACGAAAAGCCTGATACGTTGGTCGTTGAGCCTCTCTAAGGGAGTAACATGTTGGAAAGTAATCAGGAACATGTATTGGGTGTTGGTTGCTTGGTCTGCTGCATTATGGCATTGATTTGAGTACTTGGTCAGGTTTGAATAGGTGGTTGGAAATCCTCTTGTGCTTTGGTGCAAGATAGGTGTTTGGTGGTGGTGGTCACTATGGCATGGCGTTGGTTATTGGCTTTAATGTATATCACGAATAGGTGTTAGTTTCAGGATAGAAAATAACATTTCCACAACCATGCTCATGTTCCATTACAACGGCTATGTCACAAGGTCACTATCGCAATTCACCATTCACGTTCATCACTGGTCTCATCAGGACACATATGTTTTAAACATGTCTCTTTTCATTAGAAACCCTATCCGCATAAAAACCTCTGCGTTGATCATGCCTGCAAACGAGGACCATTGGTAGGGGGTATAGGCCAACAGCCAGAGTGTCAGAAAACCGTCAACGCCGTCCTGGTGGGTTCTCCCGAGAGCGCCTCCGCTATTGCCACGAGCAAGCGGCAGTCCGCCACAGGAGCCGGCCACCGTAAAGTCCCCAAACTTTTGAGTATCCCTTCCCGAGAAGAAATAGCAACCAAGTCTATCTGTACATAATGCGCCCCCTCAATCCGGGTAACACAAGGTCGTAAAGCATGTTTCGTTGCTGATTGTTCCATAAATTGCCTCGTAAAGGCGTTCGTCGTTCCACTTTGAGGGGGTTGCCCAGTCAGATAACCATGAAAAAAAAAGGAAATACTAGAGGTCGAACAAATCGGAGGTGGCTTAAGCCTTAGTCTCCTCCTCCTTCTTGGCCTCGCCACCCTCAGCACTGCCCTGAGCCTTGACGTACTCGTCGTAGACAGCAAGGGCCTCATCAACCTTGGCCTTCAGAGCGGCGTCGTCCTCAATACTGCAACGTATGTTAGCGAGATATCATAAATAAGGGTCGTGATTCAACTTACAGGTTGACAAGCTCGGTGTTGTCCATCTCCAGAAGCATACCAGTGATCTTGCCAGCAAGCTCCGAGTTGATGGCCTGGATCTTGGGGAAGATCAGCTCACCCAGAATCTGCTTCTGCTGAGCGGGCTGAGCGGCAGCAAGCTGCTGCTGAAGCATGGAAGAGGGGCTGCCACCCTCGGCACCGCGGCCACCCTGAGGTCCGTTGCCGTTGCGGCCAGCGTTAGGCCCACCTCGGCCACCCTGCTGACGGTTGTTAGGGGGGAAGCCAGGCATGTTACCGGCCATGGGAGGAACGCCAGGCATGCCCTGAGGGCCACCACGGCCACCCTGAGGAGCACCACGACCACCACCACCAGAGAGAGCGGCCTGCTGAGCCTGTTGCATAGCAGCCATGAACTGAGGAGTACCGGGCTGGCCGTATTGGGGGGGGAACTGGCCAGGCATGCCGTACATGTTGGGGGGCATCTGCTGAGGGACACCACCACGGCCACCCTGCTGAGGGTAGCCGGGGAACTGACCGGGACGTCCACCCTGGACACCGGGCATTCCCATACCAGGTTGAGGGAAGGGAACACCACGGCCGCCCTGGGGCATAAAGCCAGGCTGCTGGCCAGGGGCGAAGTAGACAGGGGGCTGCATGTACTGCTGGGGCATACCGGCGGCGGCGGCGGCCTGTTGCATGCGGAGCTGGTTGCGAGCCTGGATACTAGCCTCAAGCTGGCTCTTGCGGACATCCTTGCGCTGGGCCAAAGCGACGTAGAGAGGCTTGTTGTTGATCATGCGCTGGTTCATCTCAGCGACAGCCTTGGTGGCATCTTCGGGGTTGCTGAAGCAGACAAAACCGAAGCCCTTGCTCTTACCAAGCTTCTTGTCAGACTTCTTCTCAGCCTTCTTGTCCTCCTTGGGCTCCTCACCCTCCTTGGGCTCCTCCTTGGTGTTCTCCTTGTCCTTGTCATCCGTGGTCTCCTTATCCTCCTTCTTTTCGTCATCAGAATCGGAAGGAGTCTCACGCATCACCTTAGCAGAGGTAATGGGGCCGAACTCGGAGAACATCTGACGGAGCTTATCATCATCAACGTCGTCGTCGAGGTTCTTGATATAGAGGTTGACACCCTGGTACTTGTTGGCCTTCTCCAGGCGAGCAGCCTCATAAGACTTGCGGAGTTCTTCCTCACGCTCGTGCTTCTTCTGGGCTCGGCCAACGTACAGATCCTGACCGTGGAAATCGTTGCCGTTGAGCTCATCAACAGCCTTAGAGGCACTCTCGTGGGTAGTGAAGTTAACAAAACCGAAGCCGCGGCTCTTGCCCTCCTGGTCACGAGCGAGAGAGGAGGATGTGACATCGCCGTACTTCTCGAAGAGCTGACGGAAGTCATCCTCGGTAACGTCAGGAGCAATGTTCTTGACGTAGACATTGGTGAAGTTGGCCTTCATCTCCTCAAACTTGCTCTGGCGGTCCTTCTTGGGGATGTGGTGACCGACGTAGACCTTCTTCTCGTTGAGAAGCATACCATTGACATGCTTGATGGCCTGGGAAGCAGCCTCATCGGTCTCGTAGTGGACAAAACCATAGCCCTTGGAGTTGCCGTTCTCATCCTGGGCGACCTTGCAGCTCAGAATGTTGCCAAAGGCGGCAAAGGTGTCATGAAGAGCCTTGTTGTCAATAGCGACATCGAGGTTCTTGATGAAGACATTGCCCTGACCAGTCTTGCGCAGAGCAGGATCACGCTGGGACCACATGATACGGCAAGGACGGCCCTTGATCAAAGTGTAGTTGAGCTCCTCGAGAGCCTTCTCGCCATCGGCAGTAGCGTTGTAGTTGACGTAGGCATAGCCGAGAGAGCGGCGGGTGACGGCATCACGGCAGACACGGATAGAAGCGACAGCACCAATCTGGGAGAAGAGCTCGAACAGCATGGCCTCGGTGACGGAGGGGTCAAGCTCGCCAACGTAGAGAGAGGCCGAGTTCTGGGGGTGAGGAGCAGCCGAGGTGGGAGTAGGAGCAGCAGCATCGTCAGAGGCGGCAGCGACGCCAGTGTCGACAGCGGGAGCCTTGGCGTCACCACCGTTGATAGAGGTGTTGCTGAGGTCGTTGGCAAGCTGATCAACAGCGCCGGAAGCAGCGTTGGAGGCCATTGTGAGAGTCGGGTTTTCTAGATTTGGGTGTAAATCTGCAATGAGTGGGCAGTGGAATCAGTAAGAGGTCATGCGCGGGGTAAATAAAAGTTGATGTGGAATCTAAAAGAAGTGAAGAAAAAAAAAGTTTGATACGCATGAGGGGGGAACACAAGAGTTAAACGTACCTGTTTATGAAGCCGACAGTAGATCAAGTCCGCGTGGTACTGGACCTTGAGCGAACAAAGAAGACGGGGCAACGAAGAGAACGATGCGACCGCGACGATATCGAGAGTCTTTGAGTAGCGATGGACTCAAAGAGGAAGTTGAAAGAAGTCGTCGAAGGAGGTTAAGTCACTCGGGCGGTGTCGCGAGAGAGACAAAGAGATGGAGAGAGGGTCGTGAGATGAGGGGGTGGTGGGTTGTGTTTTTTGGGGTTTTTTCAAGTTTTTTTTTGTGTTTTTGTTCCGAGTGGAAATGAAGTGAGCAGAAACAGAGACTTAGTACGAATACCGTACCTCTGGACTAACTCGACTTTATGGGTTTTGGGGTTGATTTGATAAGTTGGTGTTGCGGTTGAGGAGGGAAGAAGGAGAAATTTCGTCGCCGTGATAGAATAATTATTTTTCTGCCTCTGCTAGGTTGGCCGTACTGTATGTAAACCTAAGGCTAAGGTACGTACCAATTAGACCATCGGGGGCCATGCGGTTGGAAGGTGGTGCCCGCGCATGGAGGGGCAAGCGCAGGATTGGTGGAGTGAGCCTGCCACCCAACGCCGCGCCTACTAGAGAGTCACACTCGCACCTGCCAGAACCGAAGGAGACCTTGGGCAAGTGGGGTACTTTTCCGCGGACCGTGATAGGCAGCACGGTAATAAGTTCGTCCATCACTAACAGAGTTATGTGTGGGCAGTCACCATTTAGCGATAAGATGCGGGGGCCACATGCCCTACGCCCACCATCTCGGCAGTGGCCAAGGTACATGCGGCGCTCCCGGGTTGAAGAAGGCATACGTTGAAATTTCTGTCAAGTCACTGTAGAGCAACCGCGCCATGCCACGCTGATATGAAGCTAGCAAACGGGCCAAGCTGTCACTGGCCCTGCAATGGAACACGATAGACTGTGCGAGAAATAAGAAAAATTGTTTGTATTGAAACATTTTTTGATTTATGACGATTTGTCTGCACCGTGTCTCACATACATACGCTTAACGGTCCGTAGCAAGAATAGCATTTCTTGTCATGTTTTTTGGCCAGGGCGGGCGGAGGGGCTAGAAAAAGCAACGTCGCATGTGAACTGTTTTGCACTTCAGACAATAGCCAAAATGCTTGGTATCTTCACCGCCCAAGGTGGTTCCTTTGCGACGCATGAATCCAACAAGCGGGCATATATTTTGGAGGATAGGTAATCCTTTGCATTGCAACTGTTATTTGTCACATGTGATAGTTGAAGGTCGGTGAGACAACTACATTTTGATAGGGAAAACTCTGTTTATACCATATAGGTTGGTACAAGAGAAATTGCTTGTCTCTGATATACTCAACCGTCTAGGTGCCTAGGTCAAGGTAACACACAATGTTCATAAGTGTAGGGTCTCGTCGTGGTAGACGGATATGTATTGCCAAATGACTGCCTACCTACCTATATTCAAATTGAGTTGGGGTTGAAGAGAGAGCCAAGTTGGTTTATTAAAACTGGATGCTTTCTCGCATTCAAATCGCCCTGGCCACAGAAGTCGATAAGACGGTGTGCTAGAGGGTCTCTACTGTTTTCAAAAATTCAATCTTATGCTACAATAATCAAGCATGTTCGCAAAGCTAATCACAGAGAAACAGTTTTGCTAGCAATATATGCAAACCTCATATGACCATTTCGCAGTTGGCGCATAGTCCTATTACTGATTCGCATTTGCGTGTTACGCAGTTGCTCATCCTAAGGTATTTAGATAAGTAGGTATGGACTCGGCGGTGCTCTTTGCTCTTATCTTATCACCAACCCCCGTCGCGGAGTGACCTCACCTCCCCAAATCCTCCCCACCAAAACATCTATCTCCAAACGCCGAACGCGGCATCGGGCGAATAGCATCTAGACTAGGCGTCCATCGCTGACTGAGCTTCCAAGCTGAATCTTCTAGAAGCAGAAACATCATCCCGACAACTTCGATTATACATGAGCAGCAGCTCAATCATGATACATACGGCTGCCTAATTAACTCCCACCCTCGACCATCAGTCTCAACCTCGCCCCTCGTTCCGCCGTGCCCGGTCGTCGTAGCCATGTTTTCGACATTCACGGGCAACTCCAGACGCCCTCGAAACGTCAATCTCAGCGGTTCTACCGGAAATCCCTTTGCCAATACTTCATGGTCACCCTCTGCTGTCTCCAATGCCAATAAGACAGTTTCGAATGCTCAAGCTGAGCGTGAGAAGCGACTAGCTGAACGAACGAGGATAAAGGCAGCGGGCAAAATCCAACGAACTTGGAGGGGTCATAGAACAAGGTCGGCACTACGAGACTCTCAAAGGACTGCTTTCGATGCTCTGTACAGCTCAGAATCTACACAAAGCTCCGAGGAGAGGCTTCCTGAAGCATTTACCTTGCTCTTGTCCTTCTTTACCCTCCGACGACATGACGACATTCGAAGAGCTATCTGTTATGCGCAAGATACCGATTCCGTGGGTATCCAGGCGATCGCTCCATGTGATGTCCATTCATCACGACTAGCAACGCTCTTCCGACTCCTTGTACAGGCGCTGGATAAATCCTTATCGGCAGGGTATGTACTAGCTGCTTCTATCGGAAGCTTATTGTTTGGCGGTTATTGTCTAATTGTTACGTAGAGAATTATCCGATGATACGCACCCCCTATTCAAACTCATCTTTCGGATCCTCACCAGCTACCCCGAGTTGATTCTGGGCTCGATCGACAATTACTACAAAATGATCGCCAAGCTATGTCAAGCTCAAGAGTTGAGTGCTCAGTGGCATGATATTGTGTCCCAAGCCGTATCTAGGCCACTCGAGGCTTTGAAATCCGAACCAGGTCGGTTTCCAAACCATAGATCATGGGGCTGTATTAACATCTTTCAGAATCCTCAACAATATATCATTCGTACGCCTTCTCTTTCTTGACCAATAATAACATGCGCTTCTTTGAGGAGAATATCTCTGTTGTCTCCAAAAAAGTTGACCTTAGTATACTATCAAGAGTGATGGTAGATGGCATGTCTTCTCGCTCGGGCGTGCCATGTTCCGATGACGCTTTGCTTTGGCAGCTGGCTCACTTCATCGATTTGAGTCGGTTGAGTACCAACAGCACTATCGGTTCTGGCGTATTAGAAACGCTTTACACTCGTCTATCGGCTCTCTCTTCTACCATTAGTATTCGATTGTCGGCCAAGTCAAGCGAAGACGATGACTCTGAAGAGCCGCTTATACCCTCCCTCGATCCCTACATCACTACTAAACTACTGTCCCTGGTGGACAGCAACGGCATTTCTCAAACATTACATGACTTTTCTACCAATTTAGCGGGGTCCTCACAACAAGAGTATCAAAGCACGAGCTTTTTGGCGGGTTACATCTTGACACTGCTTCGATGTTTTCCTGCCAGTAGCGACGACATTCGAATGCGACTCTTCCTTGAGCAGATCCCTGCGGCTTCTGGTGATGTCCCAACAGTCAAGTTCCTCTGGTATATTATGAGCAGAACGGCGGTATTTCAAAAATTGAGTACAGAATCAGAACGGCCGCTCTCTGTTCTGCGTAGATATCTCGGCGTTACTAGTTCGGAAGCCCCTAGTCCAGAGGAGGAGCAGGATTGGCGAATTGCTCTCTTGTTCCTCGAACTCTACATCTTCATCTTGCGTCTGAGTGACGATGAGGACTTCTTCAGTGGGATTTACCCGCGGGTCTTGGAGCAAAATGCGTCGACATCCCGCATCCGATCTTGTAGTCTCTCGCTAGAAGACGTCAAGATGCTGACGAGCTTTCTCAAGAATACCGCCTTCACTCTTCATTACAAAGCCCAAGAGCTTTCCAAATCCCCCGAAGCTTTAGAGGCGTCCACCAAGTCTCGCATAAGCTCCTATCTCGGTTCTGAAGATTCTTCCGCACCCGCTCAGTCTAGAACGCCTTCTGTGTCCAAAAGTCAAACTAGACTTGATCTCGACAGCCTGCGAAACATAGTGACTGCAGCAATGAAAATGTTGTACGAGAGAGATTCGAGAAAACAGTTCTTGCCCACAAACCATTGGCTTATGACCCCAAAGCTAGACCAGGGAGATTTTGTTAGCGCTGTCATTACAGAAGAGAAACGAAAGAACGAGGAAGAATCTGACGATAGCGAAGATGATATAGCAAGCGAATATGGACGCGACACAGGCTTCTACGCAACCGCTGCTACCCAGCGATTGTCACGACACGCGAGGTTAGAGCGCCTGAGAGCCCAACAGATCCGAAGCCAAAAAGAGCGTCGCCTGGCAGAGATGGGACCGAAGCTGGAGATCTTGAAGCACATGCCATTCACCGTTCCTTTCGAAACTCGCGTCATGATCTTTCGTCAGTTTATTCAACTCGACCGAGGCCAAAGAGACAGTAACAACCAGTCTATGTTCGCGGGAGGTCCGTTCGCCAAGCATCACGCACGAATTTCACGAGACAAACTCTTTGAAGATGCATATAGTCAGTTTTACGAGATAGGCGAGGGCCTCAAAGATCCTATATCGATCACCTTTGTCGACCAGTTTGGCACATTGGAGGCCGGTATAGATGGAGGGGGTGTCACCAAGGAGTTTCTCATCAGCGTAACGTCAGAAGCATTTGGTGCCCAACATGGCACGGGCATGTTTACTTCAAACGAAAAGGGGTTGCTGTTCCCTGATCCAACAGCCGTTGATATTCTTCGTGAATCACTACGGGAAAGAGGTCTCTCCCCAACCGATAGCGAATACCGAGACTTGATAACAAATCTGCTGAGGCGATTTGAGTTTCTCGGTAGGATTGTGGGCAAATGTATGTACGAGGGTATCCTCGTTGACCTGAACTTTGCTGGTTTCTTTCTGCTCAAATGGGCGTCGGTCGGCCCCAACGATGAGAACAGCTACAAGGGCAGCGTGAACGACCTTCGAGATATGGATGAGGGGCTTTACAACGGAATGCTTCGACTCAAAAATTATCCAGGAGATATTTCTGAGCTGGGAATCGATTTTACCATTGAAGACCAAGTTTCCCAGCCACACGAACCAATTAAAACCGTCACCAAGAAACTGATAGCTAATGGCGACCAAACCTACGTTACGAACGATAACCGACTTCTGTACATTTCGTATGTTGCTCGCCACCGGTTGGTGGTTCAACCGGCTCTGCAGACGGCAGCCTTCTTGCGCGGTCTACGCTCTATCATCCGCCCATCATGGCTCTCCATGTTCAACCAGTTAGAGCTTCAGCGTCTCGTTGGTGGTGAATCGTCCGAAATCGATATCGACAATCTCCGGGACAACACCATATACAGCGGCCTGTACGAAATTGGCGACGATGGCGAGGAGCACGATACCATCAAACTGTTCTGGAAAGTCATGCGTGGCTTTACGGATGCTCAACGCCGCAACGTCCTCAAGTACGTCACCTCGACCCCACGAGCTCCATTGCTTGGCTTCTCGCAGTTGAGGCCGAAATTCAGCATTCGCGATGGAGGCACCGACGAGGAGAGGCTGCCGAGCACGAGTACATGTGTTAACCTACTGAAGCTACCAAGGTACACTTCGGAAGATACGCTCCGCGAAAAGTTACTGTACGCTGTGCAGTCCGGCGCAGGTTTTGATTTGAGTTAACATCGCATTGTGTGTTGGGTGGGCTAGAAGGCATAACATAAGGGAATCAGAACATGATTTGCATTAGCGTCGGATATGGAAGTTTGGTTGCTAGGCCTTTGAAGGAATGAGATCATTGCTGTCGACTCATTAGTGTACATTCGTTTGCATTCGTTTATATGATAGACAAGATATGATAGCAACCGTATTATGACAGCTGAATACTCAACTGTAAGGATATCGTGTCAATACGGCGTGAGACCAGATCGATAAATTTGGTTGCACTGAAATATCAAAGTTCGTCTTTCAGCCATGTGTTCTTCATTACAAAAAGCTTCCTTAATTCAGCCTCAACCAACTTTATCGTCATTCGAGATGCTAGCAATTGTATTAGAATAAGCTATGGAGGCATAAACTTGGGCACCAGGCTTCAGTTTACAGCTACTAGCCTTTTAGCTACATATGTCTCCTTTAGGTGTTAACAATTAATGATATATATAAATATTTCCTTGAATTTATTACAAGCTACGGGGTACAAATCAAGCATTATACATGACCAACACTTCGATAGCTCCTGGCTATCAATGTTGGTTTCTGCTTACACAAGTCGGGAATCATCTGTCCAAATAAACCATTGGCCCACGAAAACCTAATAACCTCTGTTAGTCCTGTGTCTCTTCATAGTAATCCCATGAGAGTTGGAGGACTGCAGCAAGAGAGTCGAGCTCATACTTGCATCCAAAGACAAAGTCCGGGTCATACTTCGGACTGACCGTGTCTCGAGGGTGGAGAGATCGTTTCGCGCGGCGGAGGTTGGCTTCGGGTGGAGGGTGGAAGGCGTTGCAGAAGGGAGACTTTGTGATGTATCGAGCTTGGAGATTGATTACTCCGCGGAAGAGAGAGGCGATATCGTTTTCGTCGGAGGGAGAGGCGTTGTCGGATGAGATGATGGACTTGTATGTTTGTGTCTGGTTGGAGAGGCATCTCTTGTTTTGTGGATGTAGGGAGAATCTCAGGTCTGACCTGGCGATTTGACGAGTGGCAGCAGAGACCAATGATGATTGAGGACCCCTGACTAGGTGGGCTGAATCTGGGGAAGCTTTGACGTGTTGGAGATATGGACATGGACAGGGATCAAGACAGTATAAGAGATCTGAGGTCCCAAGTTGGCTATTAACCACATCTGGTATTTTATACATCAAAAGACAATTTAATGTCTATAGCAGGTTCTCTCATCTATACATAAAGCCATTTGTTGAAACATATCAGCAGGTTGGTTAGAAACCTTGTTATCATTTTGCTCAAGACACTCCCTGTCTAACAGCTGTTAATTCGCGTGCCACGGTCATCAAGACCATGGTCAGAGTCGTGAATACACCTCACATTGGCGGTTGTGAATAACTGCGTTTTTGATGATCGTGATTCATGTACTATTTTCTCCCACGGTGATTATTATCGTGATCTGGGGATACTTAAGTAACTGGTCAATACGCCACAACTAATACCACCGTTCGAGCAAATACATTGAAGTACCATATCCATCGCTCATAGCAGATCAAGATCACACCTTACGAGTCGAGCAAGAATCTCGAGCGCACAAAAACCAGATGTATCTGTCATTCGCTCCCTCAATGCCACTGCCTAGCATGCATGAGATACCCCTGCCCACTAACTTCTTCATACAGGAAGAATGCACGAGATTGGTCAACGAGAATTTCCCTGTGTTTTTCTCATTTTGCCCCTATGCCCAGGTTGAGACAGCGCCTACAGCTATCTTGATGGATCATCAATCGAATGTCGTTCTTTGGGCTCAGAGCTTGTCCCCAAGTCCGGAATACGTTGACATGTGTTACCCAGGTGTTCACCGCACGTTGGTGGAATTGGCAGAGAGCGGTGCGCCTTGGACCGATTGTCAAGCTATCAGGTACCAGTTCTCGACGACCTTGTAGGTGCCTATATAATCAGTGCTAGCCCAGCACTGGCTACGTTGGATATGAAGATGGGGTGTGAAATGACATTGGGGTTTTGGGTTGTCGATTAAGGCTAGCCTCTTCTCTTTTGCTGCTTGTATTATAGGTTCTCGTGGTATATCACCATACAATTTATAACACTTTCAGCTATGTTTTTCATTTCTTTTTGTGATCTGGATTCTCTATAATTCCCAATGTCAGGAACAATATGGCAAAGCAATGTGGTCGCGGATTTCCGCGGAGCCCTTGTCCAGGGTAGCATACTTGGAAAATTCCGAACACTCCAGCTGATTGATATAAAGCAAGCAAGGCATTAGAATATGATAGTTACACAGGAAAACTATTTGTGAGTTATCTAATTAAGTAAGGTGTGTATTACTATGAGTTCAGTTGAATAAGTAACATTTCAAGACGTATGTATTAGATATATGCGACCAAACACAACCATGGTTGGCTTCGAGCATACAACACAATTCAGATGTCAATAGCAACGAACGACGAGCTGCTCTGGTTTCTAAGATTCGTGATTACACGTCATGTTTGAGTATTCCGAGTTGGGAGTATACACCTTTGCAAGTGGTCCGACTGCCAATAATCACGATATCATGTAATTCATAGTAGGAGCCGCGATTGCCCGTATCTATCCGGCATCACTTTGCATAGGTAGGTTGACGGTATGACTGAGGAGAAGAAGAAAGGGAAACTAACTTGATTAAAAAGCTGAGAATAAGGATATTATTCATTATGATCAGCCAACTAAACCAATGATTTAGGTTCCTGTCAATGTGCTGTCCAAGAGTGCATCTCGTCTTGGTATCTCAAATCAGTCACGGAAACCCAGATCGCGCACCCTCACAGCCATACACGTGCAGTCAGGAACAAAGGTATATACATGTAGTATCAGGTCAGACAGGGAAACAATAAACGGCCGTTTTTGACATCAACGAAAGAACTGAAGGCGAAACGAGCTACTGGCCCGAAGCAATGCGCCGATATCCAAGATCTAGGGCCGCGGCAAAGAAACGCATTAAGCCGAATCAAAGCATCGGCCAAAGAGCACCCTAATACCGAACGCGTAGGGCGGGCATGCATGATTGACGTAACCGCTTCAAGACCCTGGGGTATCATGAATTGAACATTGATAGTTTCAAGGATACTGGGTAATTAATTGAAACCATGAATAGCAGCGAACAATTAAACCAAGTTGATATGAATATTCAGAATATCATACTATTCACTTCCAGAAGCACATGCTCCCGCCACCAATCATGATCACCATTCCATATATGATGACATTTGCACATGCTAGTCAATCTACCCCAGGTTCTCTTAACCCAATCACTAATGCTGGTCCAGCGTTCCGATGCCACTTCCGAGCCGAGTTCGAGCCGCAAGTCGGACACTGATGGATAGATCGTTTCCTCGGCTATAGAGAACCGAGCACCGATGAGACACTTACAATTCCTACATGATATAGTCTGTTAAGAAACAAACTGTCCACCAAGAGATATATGTCTGACGAATCAGATAATCATTCTCAAGGTAGAGACATGCCAGCTTTAAAGAAACCGGAGAAAATGCCCCAATATCGAATCCCATCTAGAGCTACACCTTGCAAAAGAGCCAATTAACATACAGCTAATTGTCAAAAACCAGCCCCTCTGGCTCCAGAACCGGCAGTACACACCCTGGCGGCCGGTACCTTCCCCACTACCTACCGGCCCTTTGCTCTTGCAGTCAACGGACAACGGGCAGAAAGTTGTTTTTAGTCGCCGATTGCCCCAAAAGCTCTCCTCTTCTTCTTTCAAAATACTTCTTTTTCCTCGTCTTTCCCCCTTCTTGTGGCTGGGTAATTAAATTCAATAATCAGCCTCTCTTCTCTTTCTCACCATGTCAGCCCCACGACCAGTCTCGCGATGCGTTCAACGCAGCTCGCGGGTACTTTCTCGCTCCCATTTGCGCCCCGCCAGATCTAGCCTCGGTCCCGCCACAATCTCTGCCAGATCTTGCCTCTCGAGGAGGACGAATACGGCTGTATGGTCTGCGGCGAGAATACCAATGGTCTCGCGCACCTTCAGCACTACTTCTCGCCTCCGAGACGACGATCAAGATTTTGACCCTGCCAGTGTCGAGCGTGAATCCGACGAGGTTGACGTCTGTATTGTAGGAGCTGGTCCTGCCGGACTCAGCGCTGCCATTCGCCTCAAGCAGCTTGCCAATGAAGCTGGCAATGAGGATTTCCGTGTGCTTGTCCTTGAAAAGGCTGGTGATCTCGGCGCTCACATCCTTTCTGGAGCTGTTATTCAGCCTACTGCCATTAACGAGCTTATCCCCGACTGGCTTGACGAGAACAATGAAAACCGATTCGAGCACGCTACTCCCGCCGGCACCGACCGTATGCGATTCCTCACCAAAAATTCCGCCATTCCTATCCCCGCGCCACCTCAGATGACCAACCATGGAAACTATATTGTCAGCTTGAACCAATTCGTAAAGTGGCTTGGTGAACGTGCTGAGGAGGTCGGCGTCGAAGTCTACCCGGGCTTTGCTGCTTCAGAGGTTGTTTATTCTTCAGATGGCTCTGTCAAGGGTGTTGCCACCAACGACCTAGGCGTTGGTCGTGACGGTAAGCCCAAGGAGACCTTTGAGCGCGGCATGGAGTTCCATGCTAGAGTCACCATGTTTGGTGAGGGCTGCCATGGAAGCTTGAGCAAGCAGGTCATCAACAAATTTGATCTACGGAGGGACAGTCAGCACCAGACCTATGGTCTTGGTGTCAAGGAGGTTTGGGAGATTGACCCCGCCAAGTTTGAGAAGGGATTGGTCGTTCATTCAATGGGTTATCCCTTGCCCAAGGATGTGTACGGTGGTTCTTTCATGTACCACTTTGGGGAGAATCTCGTCCAGATCGGTCTCGTTGTCTCGCTCGACTACTCAAACCCTTGGATGTCACCTTATCAGGAGTTCCAGAAGCTCAAGCTTCATCCCCTCTTCCGCGATGTCCTCGAAGGTGGCAAATGCATTTCATACGGTGCTCGTGCCCTCATTGAGGGCGGTTTCCAGTCAATTCCCAAGGTTGCTTTCCCTGGCGGCGCTCTCATTGGTGACTCAGCCGGCTTCGTCAACGTTCCCAAGGTCAAGGGCACCCACAACGCCATGAAGTCAGGCATGCTGGCCGCCGAGGCAGCCTGGACTGCTCTCAGCGAAAAGACCGACGAGGGAACAGTCTTCTTGTACGACTATGAGAACAAGCTGCGAGAATCTCCCATCTGGAAGGAGCTCAAGGAGGTGCGCAACATGCGACCATCCTTCCACACCCCTCTTGGTCTCTACGGCGGTATCATGTACTCGGGTCTCGAGGCTTACATCCTCAAGGGCCGTACTCCCTGGACCCTCAAGCACAAGACTCCCGATCACGAATCGATCCTTCCCGCCGACAAGGTCCCCAAGATCACTTACGACAAGCCTGATGGCAAGCTTACCTTTGATATCCTTACGAGCGTCTCTCGCACGGGAACGAACCACGAGGAGGACCAGCCCGTTCACCTGCAAGTTAAGGACTGGGACGCCCACACCGAAGAGACATATCCGCCCTACAAGGGCCTTGAGAACCGCTTCTGCCCGGCTGGCGTATACGAGTACGTCGAGGATGAGTCCAAGCCTCACGGCGTGCGGTTCCAGATCAACGCGCAAAAGTATGTAGCACCCCTGCTCTCAAACTCAAGGATATGATAGCTAACAGGACAACAGCTGCATCCACTGCAAGACATGCGATATCAAGGCACCTCACCAGGATATCAATTGGCAGGTGCCTCAGGGAGGCGAGGGTCCCAAGTACTACATGACCTAAGGAGCCAAATATCTGTCCTTTTGAAACTTCTCTTTTATGTTTATTCTTTTCTGGATGATACCTGATTTATATACCTGGATGCATACTCGGCGTGTTGGGGTAAGCAAATTGGCGCAAGGCCATACGCAAGAGAAGGGAAGGTTTGATATTTGAAGCATAACGGAGTCAAGGTTGGGACTGTAAAAATGCCATCTCGTCATGAACAAGATCTGGACTTGAATGCCACGAACCAGTTAAATTGTGCTAAGCTAGATTGAGATCTAGCCATGTTCCTTTTGGGATGACAGCCAAGAGGAGGCTCTTGAGCCGCATCAATAAGTGGAAAAAGTCAGATCTAGAACGCCATGATCTTTGCCGGATTCCGTAGGTGGTTTAATTAGGACCAAGACTCATGCATGGATACATTTGGAACAACCCAGAATACAAATTATGTGTGTTTGTTGATGCCAATAGATATTGCAAATGAGTCAAGTTGTTCTAAAGGCAGTCAAACTGAATTCGGTCCATGTAAGTGATGGTCCCAAAGTCAGCACCGAATAGAGTTACCTTTGCGATGCTTATTAAGTAAACTCACCAACTTGTGCGGTATCAAGGATCAACAAACAATCAAGACACTTACCTACGAACTTTCGGAAAAGAGAAGTACAAAACAACATTAGACACTTCAAATATGCTTTTTGATTGTTTGCTGCACCACCTGGGTCAGCAGTCGTTCAAGGCCTTCAGAAATTGTCGTGGGAACAAGAAGCAAGCAAAAGTCGAGAGATCCTGGTAGAATCCAAGAGAATTCCAAGCGAGGCTGCCTGGGTCTTTGACTTGAGCGTCCAGTGATTGTGGAGTGGATTCTAACAAAACTAGGACTGGTGAAGAGAATGTCGCAAGTCCAGGAAATTGTTAGTGAGGTACTTCGGTCAGCAAAGATCCCGGTATCAGGCGCCTTCTCGTAACAGGTAACGGTACTTGGCGATCCTGGACAATCAAAATTTTCGCGTCACCACTCGGCGCCAAAATGGCCGCAGCACCACGAAACGTGTCCTCAATGCAGACTAGGGTTTTGATGAACCACGCACGGCATGTATCTGTTCAGAGATAAACCTGCAACTACTGTACGGGTTGCAAATTATTCTTGCGTCAAATACAAAAAGTGATGCGGAAATAAGTGCGTTGACAAAGAAAAATAAACACCATGATGACGACTGCTCATCTTGATGGCGGCTGCCCAAGAGTCATTGTATGTACTGAGTACATGATGCAAGACTCAGTGGCCGCACAGATCCAGCCCTCCCTGGCATTGCGAAGGGGTCTGATTGGATGCCAGCTGATTCCTGGTTGGTTGCAGTTCAATGACTCACAATGTCAGCGGGCGGCTGGGGCTGCAAAGTGGAAGGATACCAAGGGCACCGAAAAAATGGAAAAACCCACAGCCTGCTGCTGATTGCCGCCCGGGCAAAAAAAAGAAAGAAATCTTGTACGGTGTCTCCCAAAATCAGGCTTGGGCTTTCAGTTGGATGGCTATGCGGAGTCGTCTGCTGCTTCAAATCATGGCCCGACTTGCTCATGATGAGACGCTTACGAGACGACTATCGCAATAAACGCTCGTCTACCAGGCTTTTGAAGGTGACGACGCGTCGCGAAGGAGGGCGCATGGACTGAAGGAGGTAATCAGCAAAGGGGGCAGAGCGTGTTTCAGGGTCTGGTTGTCATGTTGGTGGTTGGCAGCCGTGGGTGGTTGGGAGAAAGTCCCACGGGGGGCGAAGAGAGGATTTGACAGGGCCCAGCATGGCTGGAACTTGAAGAGTGGGTGCGCGCTCCGACGACCGGGGGTACGCGATTGGGGCGACAGAGGCGATCTTGGTGCGCCAACGGGAGCAATCAGACTGGAGGTGAGGAGCCAGGTCTGAAATGAGTGCGCGGAAAAGCCAGAACGTAACCAGCCAAGGTCGTAGGACTAGGGCCCCGGCCCATAATATCAGTCCGTATCCGAGGTCCACAAGGGCTCTGGGGCTATCATGGATACTGATAGGCGCTGTGACGCTCTTGTCGTCGCAGGATTGCGTGCTGCTGTCCGTCGCGAAAGTCCGGCTTGAGTCAAGCTAGTTCAGTCCAAGTCCAGTCAAGTCAAGTCAGGCTCTGCTCGTTGCTAGGTCTCGGTGCCCGCCTTTTCCGCCTTGGTGATCGTTCCCGTCGGTGTTGGGCTTCGTTTTCGTCCATAGCGAGTCGGTCGATGCCGGTTTGATTGTCGTGCGTTCGTTCGTTCGTTCGAGTTTTTGTGATGTCCTTCATCGCCTCTTGCCGCCTCTCGTTCACCGTCGCTCGCTGACCTGGTCGTGCTGTTGAGTGAGCATGCTCGTGGCTGCGTGTCGGACTTGCATATTGATGCGAGGTTTGTGGGTTGTTGGAGAGGAAGAGGAGGTGAGAGGATAGGTGAGGTGAGGGAGGGACAGAAAAGAAAGTCCAGGCAGGGGAAACAAGATGACGACAAGAGGAGAAAGAAACATGGGCAAGAGTGAGGAAACATGCTGACCACGCCTGCCACGCTTCGCTTTGGCTCGCCTCCTTCCTTGTGATCTGATTGATCCCTCTTGTCTCTGGTCCGTTTGAACCACTGCGCGGCCTGCATCGGGCATCAGGGCTACCCCCGAGCCTGTTAGTGGCGATCCATGACTTTTTTGGGGGCTTTCAGCGCCTGAAGGCACTGAAGAAAGAAACCGAGGCTCGTTAAGAAGTCGAGAAGTCACAAGTACTTGGGACTTTGACTCTGTTACAGCGACACTTCAGGGGCTCAAGGTTCAGGCTGGGGTGTGCAGGTGGGAAAAAAGGAGATAAAACCAGCGTTAATTCTGCATATGATTGGACAGCGCAAGGTTAGTGTGCACACTAGCTCTCGCCAAGCCTGCCAGCGGCGACGCCACAGGTTGTGTTGTTGCCTGGGGTGTCCTGCCTGAGCGGCCTTTGGCCAAAATTATAAAGAGCCAGCCCTCCCCTCGCCCGCCTGTTTCGAAAGACCTGCGCGGAAGTCCCGACTGACGGCCCTACGTACCAACCACTTACGTCTGGCCTTTCTTTTATTTTTGCTCCCCTCCACGACGTCACACCCCACTTTATTTCTCCTCCTCCAATACGGACAATCCTCATCTTGTCCTCAAAGCCTTGAATCTTCTGATAATAGGCTTTACCTCTCCCATCTCTTCACACTTTGTCTCTACGTCACGCCACTGCTCTCTTGCAGACGTGATACCACTCTCTAGTACCGGAAGAAGAAAAAAGAAAGACCTTGGTGCCGACAACCTCTGCGACCAGGTCACAAGAACTGGAACACGTTCCTTGCTCTCTTCGCTCCTTGCGCGCAATCGATTTCGTTGATCCTGACGACCGGAACAAAGCGATCCCCGCCGACCCCGTCGCCGTTACCATCGAGTCGTTGTGCTGTTGTAGACAACAATAAAAAGAAGTTGCTGTGAAGTGAAAGAAGCCCTGTGGTCTTCTACAAAACTTGATTGTCGGTCGATATTTGAATATCGCCACAACTTCCAAAAAAAAAAACGGCTTTTTTTTTCTATTCCACCATCTTCCATACAGTTCTGCATTGAATCTTCGCATTCAGCGTTATTCAAGAACAAAAAACAATAGCTGGGTCAGTTTCTTTGTAGGGGACACATTCACTTGTTTCTCTCCCACGATTGGTAGGTACGCCCCTCTATGATTCACTGCACAGCCTCTCCACCCCGCCTATAAAAGGCCCGTTTCTTCTCCCTGCTTTTAACTTTCCTCCTGCATCAACAACGGCGCTGCCTTCGTGTATCCCGTTTTCCGTCATCATCGCCGTCGCATCTACCTCAGTGGGTAGGATGCATGATATATCATTTGGCGCTTGATGCTAACTCGGTCTTGATTAGATCTGTTCAGCGATTTCCCTTAAACGTTGACACTTCTCAATACCGACTCCAACCATGGAAGGCATCCAGACTCATCCCTCGAACGCGGCGCAAGCCAAGGCCTTCACTGCGCCCGGATCGCTGTCGTTCCCTGGAGCAACCAACGAGTTGACACCACCGCCTGCCGGCAATGGTGACGCTACTCAGCGACCTGCTCCCAACGGCCAGCAGGCGGCAAATGGCAATGGGGTGGCACCCGCAACGCCTGTCGCGACGCCTGCTGCCACTCAAGGACCTAGTGGAATCACTCCCACTCTACAGTATGTATCCTCCTGAGTGACCTTTTTATGCTCAGTGAGGCTTATCTCGCAAACTTAAAGGAACATTGTGGCTACAGTAAACCTTGATTGCCGCTTGGACCTCAAGACCATTGCTCTGCACGCGCGTAACGCAGAGTACAACCCCAAGGTACATCAGACTTTGTGTTTACATTGAGTCAAAACATGTTGCTAACAGAACAAGCGTTTCGCCGCCGTCATCATGCGAATCCGTGAACCCAAGACCACCGCTCTGATCTTCGCCTCTGGCAAGATGGTTGTTACTGGTGCAAAATCTGAGGATGACTCGAAGCTCGCCTCAAGGAAATACGCCCGTATTATCCAGAAGCTTGGCTTCAACGCCAAGTTCACCGACTTCAAGATTCAGAACATTGTAGGCTCTTGCGACATCAAGTTCCCTATCCGACTCGAGGGTTTGGCATCTCGCCATCACAACTTCAGTTCTTACGAACCTGAGTTGTTCCCTGGTCTCATCTACCGCATGATCAAGCCCAAGATTGTGCTTCTTATCTTCGTCAGTGGCAAGATCGTCCTTACTGGTGCCAAGGTTCGAGAGGAAATCTACCAGGCTTTCGAGATGATCTACCCTGTGTTGCAAGGTTGGTTTCTTCATAATCTACTCGTGATCCTTGTACTAATGAGTACTCCTAGATTTCCGCAAGGTCTAAGGTACCACCACATGCCTGGGTCCCGTACCCAAGCTATCTTTTTATCATTTCATCGACGTGTATGATTAGACAACCGTCACGATACCACGATTGCTTTCGTCCTTCATCTTGGTTTCCAGCTGGTCTTGATGCCCGCGCTGGGAACCAAGAATTGCGTTTGTACCATTTTTGAATCTTTTGCATTGCATTGGCGTTTGCGGGGGGCGGTCCAGGAAGGGGACCTTTACGAGGGATTTCGGTTCAGGGGAAAAAAGATAAGAATACTCATCCCGCGACGCATGATAGATTGCTCGCGCCGTTACTGCGGCGCATGCGCTCAGTTGATTTGAGCGACTCTAATATTTTTGAGGGACGTGCGAGGTGGAGAGGGTAGTGGGAAACAGAGTCGAGCAGCGATGTTGAGACAGACCTTTTGAGGGTCTGGAAAAACAAACAAACCTGGCAACAGGTTTGTGACAAACAAAGGAGAGATGTACCTCGACTTTTGTCGGTGGTCATGGGAGCCATCTACCGGGTTGTCCCTGATGGGCTGAACGTACATACATACCTGCGGGATGAATTCTCCAGTCAACAGTTTTTCACTGCAGTGAAATAGGAATAAAGTTCAAGTTCTCTCCCAAACATGGACGTTTTTTGATATTTTGTGTGTGTTGATGCAATGAATCCACTCACGTGCTCGCCAATTACCTCACTGTTCAAGGCGTAGACAAAATCAAGACCCATACAGCCCCGATTCTCGGCAGAGCCAACCTCCACCATCAGTGATTTTGTGTTGCGTGCTAGCGTCTTGCTAACGTCTCCGCCGTGATCGGGTGTGGGAACACGAAAAGTCTTCGCATTTCACCGGTCTATCGAACCTTATTTATTGCGATCGCCTCGTAGAAAAGTGACTGTTCCCTTGTAGAAGGAAGCTCGCTTTGTCTTCCCTCGACCTGTAGATCGTTCTCGTCTGTCGCAATGGCTGGTGCTCCTTCTTCTATTCTCATTGTTGGTTCTGGTGTCTTCGGCCTCGGTACCGCCAGAGCCCTTGCCCAGCGACCCTACTACTCTAGCACCTCGATCACCCTTGTGGACGATTGCGCCGGCCAGTTCCCTCCCGAAGATGCCGCCAGTGTAGACTCGTCGCGAATCGTGCGAGCAGATTACTCAGATCCTTACTATGCCGCGCTCGCCGCCGAAGCGCAGGAAGAATGGCGAAAACAGGGCGACGACGAGGTCGGTGGCCAAGGACGATATTCCGAGTCAGGGTTTGTCCTTTGCGCGAACGAAACACCAAAGGATTTCAAGCTGAAGAAGTCGGGCATGGACTATACCAAGGATAGCTGGAAGAACGTCGAAGCGATCGCGGAGAGAACAGGACTGCCCACGGATAAGATCAAGAGACTGGAGAACACAAAGGCGCTGCAGGAGTTTCTTGGAACAGACGGTTATCCTGGAGACTGGGGCTACCTCAACGGTAACTCTGGTTGGGCTGACGCTGGAGAGGGCATGAAGTGGCTTTACAAGCAGGCCAAGGCCACAGGACGAATCGAATTCGTCAACGGCAAGGTGACGGAGCTTGTCACAGAGGGCGACCGGGTCATTGGCGCGAAGCTGAGTGACTCTCAGGTTCTCAAGGCCGAGATGGTGATGGTGGCTGCGGGTGCTTGGTCCGGCTCACTTGTCGACCTTAGAGGCAGAACAGAGGCTACTGGCCATGCAGTCGTGTACATGGACATTACACCAGAGGAGCAGAAGGCACTCGACAACTTCCCCGTGGTGTTGAATTTGAGCACTGGTCTGTTCCTCATCCCCCCACGAAACAATGTCCTCAAGGTTGCTCGCCACACATTCGGATACATCAACCCTGTCAAAATTAATAACGCTCTCCCTCCGTCGCCCAAGGATAAGAGAGAACCTTTTGTCGCTTCTCAACCATATACCTCCCGCAACGACTCCTCGAACCCTCTGCCTATCGAAGCCGACCAAGATCTTCGACGCGCACTCGAGGACCTGTGCCCTGTCCGCGGGCTAGAAGACCGACCGTGGAAGGAGGCCCGCATCTGTTGGTATTCCGACACGCGAGATGGCGAGTGGTTGGTCGACTACCATCCTAATTATACAGGTCTCTTTATTGCAACAGGAGATAGTGGACACGGATTCAAGTTTCTTCCCAACTTGGGTGAGAAGATCGTCGATGTTATCCAAGGCCAGGGTGGCAAGCTGGGTGATAAGTGGCGGTGGAGAGATATCCAGGACGATGGAGTTGGACGAGAGACGAACGGCGTTTATAAAGGACTCATCACAGAAGACGGATCGAGAGGTGGTCGACCACTGGTCTTGTGCGACGAGTTGGCCAAGGGTCGGACCCCCATGGGAGAGTCAAAGGCCAGGCTATAATAGAACATTAGACGGTCTCGTGTGTATGGATAATATTAGATGAAGCGTTTAGCAATAAAAATATGATCATTACAGAACTGAAACATGATCGGCTGTAAGGTAGGGGAACTTGCAGGAATGCCACTTATACGTAGGTAGGTAGGTACTTACCTACCTAGATAAGTGGAATGCTTATAGCGGGGCTTGTCCAATAACCACCAGCTCCAAACTTGGTCGCGTTTATATTATTACGACGGCTCAGCTCAGCTCTAGCCGATATCGCCCACGTTCTTTCAATCGACACTCTATATCACCTCCCTCTCTCCGTACCTCCATATGCAATGCACTAAATAACGACTTACGATACAAAACCAACTATGTCCGCCGGGAAGGGCGTCTCCGAGTTTCCAGACTTGGAAGCTAAGCTCCAAAAACCGACCAAGCAATCCGCCTTTGAGAAGCAAAAAGCAGAGACCGAAGCCAAGCGACTGCGAGAAGCCGCCGAAACCGCCGCCGTATATGACGAGTTTGTTAAGAGCTTCGATCGCGACGACGACTACGACGGCCATGGTGCGCCCAGTTCTTCAGCACCCTCGCGCCCGCGACCTGGCTTTGGGGGCCCGCCGCCTCCTTCGGGACCTGGACGACGACATTTTGGGACTTCAGGACTCAAAAGCGGACCAGGAAGCTTGGGTCCACCGCCGTCTTCGTTTGGGAAGAAGCGATCTTTCCAGGACTTTGCGCGTGCGCCACGCGAGAAGGGAGTTCTTAGCTACGACGAGGGCGGCGGTAGCGGAGGGTCACTTTCGGCGTCCAGAGCTTTTAACACGAGTGATGATGAGGATATGGATGATGCGACGAATCGGGCGGAAGAGAAGGCTATAGCGAAGCCCACGCTAAGATTATCGAACATACCACCTGGCACTTCACCTGCTACGATTAAAGCGCTGATACCCGAGAATTTGACGGTTGAAAATGTCAAGATTGTACCACCTAGTGGTTCTGGGGGATCGGAACGGAAGCATGCTGTTTCAATTGTGATATTATCTCAGGATACACCCGCGAACGAGATTGATGCTGCCGTCAACGCACTACAGAATCGGTACCTAGGTTATGGATATTATTTATCTCTGCATCGACATCTCTCGTCAGCTGTTGTGAGTTCGGCAGCATTACCTAGTCTCGGTTCGTCGTCAGCAGCAGCATCATCACAACCGTTTGGAGCGAAGCCCGTCGAGCAACCGTCAGGGCCACAGAATCCTCAAACACAACACGGGTTTCACAGAGGATTTGCCCCTCCTACTTCCTACGGCCCTCCAGGCGCAGGCGTCAATCGATCAAATCTTTTACACGTGCCGGTGAAACCGCCATCAGATGTGAAGATCATTCAACTGATCAGCAAGGTCATCGAAGGAGTCCTGGAGCACGGCCCAGAGTTCGAGGCGCTGCTCATGTCACGGCCCGAGGTTCAACGGGAAGAGAAATGGGCGTGGATATGGGATGCAAGAAGCCAAGGTGGCATATGGTATCGATGGAGATTATGGCAGATCATCACGGGGTCACAGCAACCAGGACAGAAGGGCAAATACGTCCCCTTATTCGACGGCTCGCATGCGTGGAAAGCTCCAGAGAAGAACCTCAGTTTTGAATACACGACGAAACTTGATGAGTTTGTATCTGATTCAGAATACAACTCATCGGACGAGGAGGATTTTGATGAGGAGAACAAGCGGGAAACCACGGATGCCGAGTCCGAAAAGGCGTTTCTCAATCCGTTGGAGAAAGCCAAACTTACCCATCTTCTCGGAAGATTACCGACATCAATGTCCAGGCTACGGAAAGGTGATGTTGCGAGAGTGACAAGTTTTGCAATCACCCATGCCAGCCGTGGAGTCGATGAGGTGGTGGCCATGATTACATTCAACGTTGAGAAGCCGTTTGCTCTTACTGGCGCGAACTCCGATAAGAAGACAGATGTCAAAGAACCACAGCCAGGCGCACAAGAAGAGGCATCAACTAATGAGGGACCCGATATCAGCGGTGCCAGCCTGGTGGGATTGTATGTGGTCAGTGATATCCTATCGTCTTCATCGACAAGCGGCGTACGGCACGCATGGCGGTTTCGGCAGCTATTCGAGACAGCATTAAAAGATCGAAAGACGTTTGAGACGCTGGGCCTTATGGCTGAGCGTCTCAGATGGGGTCGCCTGCGCGCCGAGAAATGGAAGCGCAGCATTCACCTCGTTCTTCACCTGTGGGAAGGGTGGTGTGTCTTCCCCGTTGAGACCCAGGAACTGTTTGTGCGAAGCTTCGAGAACCCTCCATCATTGGCTACACCCGAGAAGGATGGTACTGAAGAAAAGAAGGGCAAGTGGAAGACGGTAGAGGATGGACAGTTGCGTGCGCTACCGGTCTCAACTGCCAAAGAGGAAGAGGAAGAAGACGTACCGGGCGAGGCGATTGATGAAGACGATGTCATTGGAGAGCCGGTGGAAGAGGACGATATTGAGGGAGAACCTATTGGCGAGGATGATATCGAAGGAGAGCCCATCGAGGAGGACGACGTAGTTGGGGAACCAATGGATGAGGATGAGGCTGTGGGAAGTGAGCCGCCACCAGCGCCTCCTTTGGAGGAACCTGTTGCTGATAGTAAGCCGGAACTCAAAGACGAATCGTCTCGGACTGGACAGTCTAGGAAGCGGATGCGAGCGGTGGATATGTTTGCGGATTCAGACGATTCAGACAAGGGCGCATAGAAGATAGATAGAGCAAGGATACCATTTAACTAGTAATGAAAACCCATGTAACCTCAAATCTGTCTATTCCATGCTGTGCTTTGTATAACGAACTTTGTCCAACGCCAATGGTGAGGATAGTGTAAGCTAAACCAAGAAGTTGGCTGTGTTTTAGTTGGTGTGGCGCCAAGGATTTCGATGATCACTTAAACCTAGTTTTTAGGCAATAAATAAAGCTACCTAGACAAGTGATATTAAATCACTCTGGGTCGAACAAGAGCTGGCCGGTCAGTTGCCTTGGTGTTAAGGTGGATCGACTCCTAAGCCAACCTATATCAGGGGCGGAGGAGGACACGACATAAGACTGGGCGAGGATCTTACGGGAGATGAACCAAGAACAGAGAGAAAATGCAACGTAACTATCAACATGAGAAGACACATGCTTTGGAAGATCTGCTTACAATAGCACCATCATCGTTGGCCAGCTGAGGCTGAAGCTGACGATGATTCTATACATCTAAGCTAACCACGGACCGTGCCTTTTAACGCCTGTCAGATTGTTCCTACGCCACGATGACCAGCTAAAAGTAATAAATAGGACACTGATATACATGAATGCGGTAAAAAAGAATGAGACAATTGGAAGTTGGTGTTGACATGTCCGGGGCCTTTTGAGCCAATGGAAACTTGCTCACTTTCGGCCGGGTTGGTTGATGGAGACGGGGGCACGGTGGAGAGAGAAGCGATGAGAAGGATTGAAAATACGGTAAAAGGGTTGTCAGTATAGTTTTGGAGAGGCTATTCCTCTTGGATATACTCTAAGCTGTATGTATGTGCTTGACTCTTGTTGAGTTCAGATACTAATGAGGCCGGCCATCATACGGAAGGGAACCACCGGGTCCCCGGCCGATGATGTACTTATTGCTCCGTCTCGGCGGCCGGAGGATGGGACAATATTGCTGAGGGAACGGGGCCGGTAATAGGCTTGGGCTTTGCTTTGAGGCAACGTAGTGGATCACAGATAAAATGAGAAATTAATTAAAATTGAGTTGGATCTCATTCCAACTATCTACTATATTTACATCATTCCTATAATCAATAAACTTGCTGCTTATAATGGTTTGGAGCTGATTTGAGACGGAATTCTCGACTCTCAAGAGCCGCTGTCTGTAGCGTCGTAGTGATCTTGCGAACCAAGTGCCTAGCTGGGATTAGATACCCTTTAGGGCGCTTGATGCCCGCTGTGGCCCCCGCATAGTGGGGGGAGCCATGGACATTTGCAGCAGGTTGCCCGCCGTTCACGTTGGATAAGGTGGTCCAGATCGCACCGGCTTTGTCCTTCTACTTTCAACCACAAGCACAACACCAAGAAGAATAGGATACTCGACCAAATCTCTGGAGCCCGTCATTCTTTAGCAACATCTTCCGCATTAGTACATAGTATATATCGAGTTCAAGTATCGGTACAGCATATTCATCGAACAAACAACAACCTCGATCGTCGCTACACCCGCCGCAAACCTTGGCCCTCTTTGCGCTATCCGTCGCTCGCGGCGCAAACATTGAGCCCTTCGATTTCCCTCGAGTACTACCGAGTACCCGCATCGCCTCGATCCGATCTACTCAGCTTAATGTCGGCCCTTTCAAGAATTGCGCTTCCATTATAGGCTCCCGTTGCGGCTTTGAGCCGGACACAATCCCCAAGCCGCCCGTCTTGCTCCGTCTTGTAACCCGTTGCACACGTCTTCCGACGACGACGACCTCACCATGCCTCTCATCAACGGCCAAAAGATGGCCTGGTATGTTCTTCTCTTAGTACACCCTGCATTTGTAGAATTCAGCGAACCCGACTGACTCTCGACCCGGTAGCGAACCTTGCATTCGAGGCCATCGCTCTACAAAATGTACACACGCCAATGAGCGACTCATGGTACCCGTCAGAAAGCCGGGTAGGCCCCTGAGCTCATGTCCTCATCCGGCTTCTCGTCCTTGCTCTTGTGGTAGAGTCACAGCTGCTATACCTAAGAAGCAAACATGTCATTGTGGTCCCAGTAAACCCACCGAATCACCTCCCTTCAAACCCGAGAATGGCGACAGCACATGCGATTCTACACCGCAGAGCCCCGTTAGCAAGACGCCGGGCTCCGGCTATCGAGTACAGAAAACAAGCTCCAAAGGTAGTAACTCTAGCCGGAGAGATTCTGTTGATCCAGCGGCCTTTCAGCGAATGGATCCCAACATGCTCAATGTCTTGCCTTCCCTTGATGGCACATCTCCAAAGCCGACCGCGCCTCTTCCAGACGTATCGCCCTTTGGAGCTATGGGTATGACACCAGCAGAGAGTCCTTTTGGACCAGTTGTATACCCAATGTTTCAACCGCACATACAGCCTGTTATGATGAGTCCAGACAGCTCGAAAACGACCATGGCCAGCCCGTCCGGTTCAATGACAACTACGCAAGTACTAGAACCGATAAAACTGCCTGTAAAGAAGGGAGGCTCTTGCTGCGGAGGTGGAAAGACTGACAGCAATCACTCTGAATCTATACCTACACCACTTGCATGGGCACCACCCCCGACTGAAGCCAAGCCTAAGAGCTGCTGCTCGTCGAGTGTCAACTCTCCCAAACCCGAACCTAAGAGCGATACTATATCAACCTCTGAAATACCGACGCCCAATGGCATAATGATGCCGCCTTTCTCTACACCCGTGATGATGCCCAACGGCATGTACGCCTACTATCCCCAACCTACTGTCTTCACCTACCCTCCTCAGTATGGCTCCTACTTGCAGCCTCTTCAGCCGGAGCAATGGAGACAAGTCATGGCCGCCATGGCATTTGCCAGCCAAGGAGGCATACCATCACATTACGGGATGCCTGGCATGACGCCGTATCCAACCCCAGCCGCCCCTCAAACTCCCCATGCAGCCACGGGCACTTCTCACCAGTGCAGCTGCGGTGCGTCTTGTGAGTGTGTAGGATGTGCAGCTCACCCATACAATGAGGCGACGCAAAACTATGTGCGATCGGCTTGGCAGAGCATGATGGATGATGCTCAGAGGGCACAAAACCATGATACCGCAGGCTACGGTCATGTTGACGGACACGGAAATGGAGACATGCCAGTAACTAATGGCCACAGTATGAACGCAAACACAGCTGTGGTGCCTCCTGTTGGTTCTGCTGAAGGCACCGTATCGCCAGCCGCCCCACAGACACCGTCCGAGACAGCTTCGGGCGCTGGTGAAGAGCAAGCCTTATCAGCCAACGACTTCTTCTTTGTCAGCTATCCATTTGGAGACTCTTGTGCGGGTGAGCAGTCGAGCTGTCCATGCGGAGACGATTGTCAATGCCTGGGCTGTGTGATTCATGGCAACCCAGAGTCAGTGCTGGAAGCGGAGACCCAGGCCTAGAAGGTATCCATATTGAAACAAGGAGATCTTATTGAACTCGTATGAAGAAACAGGACGATGATCTTACCCGAAGGAAAAGGAAATGTCACGAGAAGAGAAGAGAAAACGGCCTAGGAGCAGTTTGTCAGGTTTCGATACAATATACCCATTGTTTGACATGGCGCAGGACGTCGCAAGCGGCCGAAAAGAACAAAGCAGTCTTGTACAGAGTACCTAGTAGGCATAGAAACATCATGACTTGTCTACCTATCTATGTACATAGTTTAGCTACTGTCATAACCGTTGATTTTCTTGGAATGTGTTGGTGCTTTAAATAGGTACTTTGAACATTTAGCCTAGAGCGACGTTGAAGAAAAGCGGGGCGCACTGTGCCATGATCCCTTGACCTCAAAATCTCATCCCTAAGAGCTTTGCTTTAAACTTGATGTTATTCCGACAAAACTGAAGCGCACACCTCATTGGCTTAATAAACTCAGACATAGTCTCAAAGTATCCTGCGCCATGGGTATCAGAGTAGAACAATATGATCGGGTCAGACAAAGGTCGCCGCATCGCGACTACGACTCTCACGACAGAAGAAGCCAGGATCGCGACCATCGTCACAGAAACACGCGCTCACGATCAAGATCACCAGCTTACAAACGATCAAAGACTTCTTCATCAAATCACGACAAACATTTTTCTGAGCCAAGCGGCCATCACTCATCATCTAAGCACCGCTCGTCTCATAGACATCGAGACCATGCAAGTCGCAAAGCTGAGACGACGGGCAAACTCCCTTTCAACGCGCGGCCCTTGACCAAGACGGACCTGTACGCTTTTGAGCCTCTTTTTGGCGAATATCTCAGCCTTCAGAAGCAAAAGGACATTACTGCGATGGATGACCGTGAAGTCAAAGGGCGGTGGAAGAGCTTTGTTGGAAAGTGGAATCGCAAGGAACTGGCGGAGGGCTGGTATGATCCTGAGACTTTTGCTCGAATCGCGGCCGACAAACCAGCTGTTTCTCGACCAAGACATGCGCCGGTGCATCAGGAGGAGAGAAGAGAGCCTGTGAATGAAAGAAGAGACGACGACAGCGAAGCCGATGATAATGATTATGGTCCTACACTCCCAGGAACAGACCGGACACGACGCTCTGGCCCAGGCATCCCCACGCTTCAGGATCTTTCGTTGCGTGCCGAGCTCGCAGAAGAAGACAAGCAAGCGTCCATCACCGACCTCCGCGCCGCGCGCAAAGCTGACCGCACTCTTCAAAAGGAGCGTCTTGACGAGCTAGTTCCGCGCGCCGAAGCCGGGACTCGCGAACGTATGCTCGAGAAGCGTGCGGCCGTGGCAGACAAGATGCGCTCGTTCCGCGACAAGAGTCCTGGCGCCATGGAGGTTGGTGATGAGAGGGAGCTTATGGGTGGCGGAGACTCGCTGGATGAGTATAAAAAGGCCAAGGAGAGAGAGCAGCGGCGCAAGACGGAGAGGGAGATTCGAAGGGAAGAAGTCGAGAGAGCTAAGAGGGAGGAGATGGAGGAGAGGAGGAGGGCTTGGAGGGAGAGGGAGGAAGGGACTGTAGGTATGTTGAGAGAGTTGGCGCGACAGCGATTCGGATAGAAAGGACGACTTTTCTTCTCTTCTTCCAAGTTGCGAAGGCTTGATAGTGGGCATTCTATTTTGACATTGGTATTGTAGCAGTGCACTTATGGAGGATAATATGGCGTTAAAGAGGTGGATTTTTGACGCACTGTGGGAACGCACATTTGGCCCACTCGAATCAAAACTCTTCTCACGACTTCAACAGCAAAGAGCGACATTTTGCTCTTGATACAGGAACTTGGAGCGACTCGTATGCGATCAGACGGAAAGATAGCAACTTCAGCGTTCAGATCACTCGGCCTACAGGATTATTCGAGAACATCACATACCGTCATACCATAACGTCAGCATCTTACTCCAAACTCACCACTCAGGCTCTCACCAGTGTACACCAACGCAATGGCAGGAGAAGTAGACTACGGCTTCGGCAACCTCATGGATGATCCAGAGGACTACTGCCCTCCCACGCCCCCACCGACATCCCAAATCTTCACCATGCAGAGCGGCAAGCACATAACGCTTCACCTAGTCGGTGCCAGCCCTACTGAGGCTCACCATCTCTGGAACGGCGCAAAGATGATTTCCGACTTCTTCGAAGAAGACCCTTCTCGGGTGCGCGACAAGACGGTCCTCGAGCTAGGCGCTGCGGCCGGTCTGCCGAGTCTCGTCGCCGCCATTCTGGGCGCGCGCAAGGTTGTCGTGACGGATTACCCCGACCCCGACATTGTCCAGACTATGCAGAAGAACATCGACGAGTGCGATGAAACTGTCGAGCCACGGGGTCGTATCGCCGATATCGTCGATGCAGCCGGTTTCGTCTGGGGCGCCGACCCCATTCCCCTACTCGCTCACCTGAACCCAGCAGACGGTGCCCCCCAGGAGCGCTTCGATGTGCTCATCCTAGCAGACCTACTCTTCCGACACAGCGAACACGGCAACATGATCAAGACGATCCGGGAGACGATGCGAGTTTCTCGTGAGAGCGTTGCCTACGTCTTCTTCACATCGTACCGGCCGTGGAAGAAGGAGCTCGACGAGGGCTTCTTTGACATTGCGCGCGAGCAGGGGTTTGAGGTTGAACAGATTGCCGAGCGAAGGTTGGAGAAGCCATTGTTTGAAAATGACCCAGGTGATTTGGATGTGCAAAAGACTGTAAAAGGATTTGCTGTACGGTGGTCTGACGAGGCGTGTAGGTGACAGGATAAAGATTACTTGGTTAAAAGTTTGGATTAGAATATACAAGATGGTTTCACTATGTGAAATAGGTAGTGAGCTTGGGTCTCGGTATAATGAATGACGATGATGACACCAAAAATTGATACGATGCACTCCCCCTACACGAGACGTCTTGCAGTGATGCTCCAACTACTACGTTACTTCTCAAGCTCCGTCGTCGTATGAGGAAATGTAACGAGCTACAGTTCCCCACATAAGGAGGGTTATCAACATAGCACACATCATCTAATATCTCGGTGCGTTAAACAGCACTGAACCCCTTGCTGTCAATACCCGTTGTTCCGAGATACCCCAACGACTCCAAACATTCTGGCCATACGTATTCTACAAAGCCTTGTTGGGGCCGAAAAGTTATCAACTTGTATCCGCAACGTTAAGAGGGGTACAGATTTGCCCTATTTTTTTAGGCGGTCCACAAGCCGCAGCGCAACGCAACATAGGTACGGACGGAAACCCGCACTATCAAAATCACATCATGGCGACCTCGCAATACCTCGAAGACCTCAACCGAGATGGCTTCGTCGTTGTAAAGTCTATTGTCGACAAGGATAAGCTCGATGCCTTGCGCGAAGCTAGCTCAAAGGCGACTCAGCTGGCCCGAAATGGGCAGTGGCCGTGGATCCGGATTCAAGGCAAACAATTTCCTCCGTGGGACGCCAGCCAGGCGCGTGAGCAAGGAATCTGGGGCGTACAGCATCTTATGAACCCGCAACTTCCAGGCCACGAGCTCTTCGTGGAGCTTTACTTCTCCGAGGCCATCCTGAGCATCGTCAAGCAGCTACTGCAGTGCAAGGACGATCATCTAGTCATGGAGTTGTTCAATATGCTTGTCCGCCCAGATACGGATTTTGAATTGAGGTGGCATCGTGATGATATTCCCGCTGATGCTAGTCAGGAGGAAGAGATGGAGCGGCTTGGCAAACATGCGTATCATGCTCAGTATAACTTGGCCCTGTGGGAGGACGACTCCCTCGTTGTTGTGCCTGGCTCGCACAAGCGCGGGAGGACCTCGATTGAACGAGACGCCGACCCCTTTGCCAAGTCATTGCCAGGCCAGCTTGTTGTCAAACTACAGCCTGGCGATATTGTCTTTTATAACAACAACATCCTGCACCGCGGGGTCTACAGCAGCGGGAAAGAACGGATGACGCTGCATGGCTCCGTCGGCCATGTGCAGGGTAGCACCCTCCGAGCAAGGAACGTACTGCAGCATGGAGTTGGAAGTTGGGTTGGCAAGTGTGTTCTTGAGCCGCTCCCGGATGAGCAAAGACGAAGAGCCGAAGGGATGAGACAACGTCTGATCCAGTTGGGCAGTGAGAGCGGCCAAGTCGGATACTCCCTCCAAGGCTGAGAGGGCTGGAGAGAACGAGCGGACATGTTATGCTTTGATGTCATACTTGCTAGGATGCTACGACCATATGCATACGCCTAGACGCCGTCTCAACGGTTTAGGCTGCCCTCGAGTTAATGCGATAGGCTGGCGAACGAAGTAGTAGATCTGAGTGACTATCAACCCTGGCTAGGTACGACCGAGGTTGATATTGAAATAGCCGGAATGAAAACCGACTTCCCGATCATTTGTTAACGATGTTTTCCGGGTCTGATACTCAAACAAAGTCGTGATTGGTCTTTATTGCAACTCTTGGTTGTTCTTGAACCCCGCATGCCTTTTACCCCGGATTCAACGTCGTCTCGTTGGAAATTTGGGAACCCCGGGATTCGATCTCCAGATACTGCGCTTGCTGTGGTAGTTCATCTTGGTGCTTGACCTTCGGGATGATTGCCGTGATTGTTGTTACTCACGAGCGGGTATTGGATAGACGGCGAGTCAGTCTGGTGTTGAAATAGACTTGGCCAGAGGAAAACCTAATAGCCCCGAATAGTTCTTATTAGGAAACTCTTTTTTGAATTCGGTAACATGCCGAAAATGAGAAAAGGGTGGGTTCGGCTTAGACGCGGTTTGCCAACATCCCCACGGGGAAATGAAGCCTCACGCCTGGAACGCGGGGACGAACCCACCAGACAAGGAAGCTTGAGTCCCGTCAACCGTCATATAGGGAACTAGCGGTCTGTTTCTGCAGCTTCAGGGGCCAAGCGAATGGTTGCATAGTGGCGGAAGACAAGCGTAGAAAGACCGCAGAGGCTCGTGGTGAAGGCCAGGATTCATACCTCCAAGCCATGCCATGCAATCCATCCATCCATCCATCCATGTCTGAGTGCCAGATCCCAAATCTAGACTACCCCACACGCACCGACCATCAGTCCCCGCACCTCCACAACTCCCCAGCTCAGGGCTCGCTTGTCCCGTCTGATTTAGACTGGCAGAGACTGGTTGCTGACGAGGACGTATGTTTAGTGCGTATCCGTATTGGATATGTACTATGTAGAGCACTCAGGATGCACTGCCTCAAAGACGACACTTAGAGGCACCGGTGATCGGCTCAGTTCTCCAACTCAAGTAAATCGATCGTCAACCGGACCGACAAGCAGACAATAGCCATTCAGGCTGGTGTAAACTGCCCGACAACCTGATGCAAGGCTGGGTGACACTAGCCGCCCAATAGCAACCTGAAATGCTTTGTTGATTCAACAATTGCTTGAGGAGAGCAGCCTGAGGAGGCCCCCAACACAATCGCGGGTGCCGTCATGAACAAGGGACAAGGGCCCTGAACCTTGTCGCGGAGGCTGATCACCACCGTTTCGTGGTGGTGTTGCAGCTGCAGCTACAGTTGCAGGCGGAGATATGGCTTCTGGCAAGATGTGATGTGATGTGAGGAGGTCGGTTGTGTTAGTCATTGGGTAGACAACAGATTGAGCTTTAACCCCCGATACCCCCAAGTGCCTGAGACCTCCAGCTGTCGTCAATAATTCAAGTTTGGGGGTACGTCTCATCTCATCTGCTGCTCCATGCTGGCATGGCATGGCATTGAGCAGAGTAATAATAGTCGTGATGCCCTGATAGGCACGGATATGTATTGTATGTGTCGTATCTAGGTAGACAGTGAACATTGGCGCACAAGACTAGCGGTGTTGTTGTCCATGTTCCTCTGCTCCGCACCGGCCTCGCCTCCGCTTTCCATCCTCAACAATATAGCGTTCGAATCCCCAAGTAACAGCGCAAAGGGCGGCTGTGGAAGAATCGAAGGGTAGCTCTGATTGGATAACTCAGTTAGGCAACCATACAAAAATTCAAAGAGACTGCTAAGCTGGGAGCTGAAAAGAATTCAAAAAGTCCAGGTTTTCAAAGTCAATCGGTTCATCATGTGGAAGCGTAAAAAGTGAGACAATTCAAATCAAGGAAGACGCTTTATAGAGAAACAAGCGCATAATACCTTCTAGTTGCGTGGGGTGATGCCCAAGGTAACCGCAGCCCTGGTGCAGGACCTACTATGTATATCAGCAATGTGGTGGGATTCCATATATCACCTGGTAAGCATGAGACAGACAAACACTTCTGTTCAAGAGAAATATTTGGCTTCTCCATACTGAAAACTCGGCATTACGGATGCTGATTTATAGAGAACTAAGTAGCACCGCATACCTAACTAGGTAAGTGGTTTGTACTATGGATAATCGGGGGAATCCGATGTCCTACCGAAGATTATACGATTGAAAATTAGGGGCCTTTGGATGGCGCGTCAAGAGAAATTCAGTGATCCATATGGACACTGATCTCAAACCTAGGTACCTAGAAAAGGAAGGGCAAGGCGACCTATCATGCTAGGTACCTGCCGTAATCAGATAGCCTTGGCCATAGCTAATTGGCTCGGAAAGCAGCAGGGTTCTGTAAAAATCCTGCTTACAGGGGCTCAGGTGGGTAAGACTAAATGGTCTCCAATCCCCATGGGGGGCAAGTGCTCCCCCCGCATATACCGGACGGTACTTGGAAGGTACCGTACGGTGGGATGGAGGATAGGTAGGTAATGAATGGAGATTTCTAACGGAACCTGAAGGGACAGTTGATATTGGGCCTTCTAAACTTCTCTGTTTATATTGGCTGGATTTATTTCGTGGCAGCCAAATAAGAGCGAAAACTGGTCACTACGGTACCTTAGGTAGACTTGCTGACAGCCAAGATCAAAGTCATCAGATGATTGCAACCAGCTGAATCTCCTTTGCTTCCTGTCGGTCAACTTGGGCTTGCTTTTACATGTGCAAGTGAATGACAACCGCCCTTGCTCACTGTGGCTGACCAGAAGCCTTTGACACATGCCCAGCCTGGCTTAGCAACATTGACTGTGTGAGAAGAACTTGGCTGTGCTGGTTTCCCTGGTCAATTACGGCCATGACCAAGACAAGTCTAGACATCAATCAAGCCCTGTTGCACGCCCCAACAACCTTGGCTGTCTGAGGTTATTGACGGATTGTCATGAGCCTGGCGCTGCTCTCCTCTGCCTTTTCTCTTGCGCTGACCCGTGGTGTAAGTGCTGTATCTTACGTAGTAGGGCCGGCAACAATCTCCGTTTACTCCGTGTCTGTGGACGGAATGCTAAAGTTTAGAGACCGTCTCGATCTGACTATCAAACAGGTTACAGTCAGTACCTATTGTATGGTACAGCACATACTTGTAACTTTTGTTTCTTTCTTATCAATTATAGATGATTGATTTGCTGGAGAATATTACTTATTCTCACCGTCCCTTGTTTCCTGTGCCGTTTTGTGGCTTGCTTTTTGAACAGATTCAGTGGCTCCTTGGGATGCATTCCCCCAGATTATATGTAATTGCCCACTCACACTCCCCACACTTTGATTTCGGAATCGACTTTTGGGTGTTGCAATCACTTTTACGTACAAGGCAACTCGATATCTATGGATTCTATCTCTATTCTCAATCTCATCCGCTCTTACCCCATATTTGAGCGATAAGGCTTGGCACACCCAAAAGCAGAACGTTCTCCTAATGTACCTCCCCGTATCGCACCGTAGCTTTAGTAATACCTTCCATCCTGGATATCACCTCCAATTTCCCCGCCCTGGCCCTTGCGCCCGCGCTACGCCGTCATACCTTGTCCGACTTGAGCAACTCGAGAATTTACACCTCTCCATTCAGTACTGAGGCCGGACGGACGGTACAGCTCAGTTCAGTTCAGACTGTAACGCGTAAGGTACCTTGCCACACCATTCCATCTTTGCTTTTACTTTGCTTTGCTCGTCTCCTCTCTTCCCCTCTTTGCTTTGTGCCCTCCCGGCTGCGTCGCCCCGTCTTATCTCTACCCACACACCCTCCTTATACCTCCAGATATCGGCGCTGTACTAAATCTTGCACCTTCGGCGTATCGACGTGGCAAGCTGGGTACCTAACTGTTTTGCACCTTAACTCAGGGCAGGGCACTCCGTTCCACCGTTGAATCGACCTGACGCCTAAGCTGACCAGGGACGACGACAACGACGACTTCATCCTTACAATCGTGGCCGTTGAGCTGCCCGCCTAGACTGAGATCTAGACTCCTCAGCCTTCAGTCAACCATCACCCCCATGTTCCTATCTCCAGGGGCTTTTGTCCCAAATCTCTAGATTCCTCTTCCTTACGAGCCCTGTATCATCTCGTCATAAATCCACATCTACTCCATCTCGGCCGATCCAGTGTCAGTGCCAGTTCCTCGGGTGTCAAACCCGCGCGACTTACACCGAACCTTACCTTGACACACGCCAACACAACATTTCGCTTCTCCATTCTCTCTCTCCACGGGGCAAAACCCCTCCTCGCTTGCACTTGCACTTGCATTATTCAGGTACCTGCCTCTTTTCTCCTCTTTCACATTTACATCCACTTCCCACAAATACATGGGCAATTGTGGTTGAATATCATACCAACAAGTGGCTTCAAACTTGAACTTGACATTTCAAAAATTGGACTCATTTGCCGACAAGGATAAACTTGATAGCTCAAGTATTTGACAACTCCAAACTGGCCGCTCATCGGAACCCTCCCCGAGTCTGTCTCGCGGTGCCAAATTCCTCTACCTCAATCGCAATAGAATCACAAGCAAGTTACACCCGATATCAACCACCACTACGACCGCCCAAGGAAGCTCGCGCAATCCGGGGTCATAGAAGGTACCTCAACCCCAGTGTCCTAACTGTCGCCGCGAGAGGGGGGGAAAGCCGGGATACCTACACGACACAGTACAGTAACACAAGAGAGGGGAAGCGCTAAAGGGGCGTTTTTGAGGCTTGGCCTTGTCCATCCAGCTCCTTGGATTCACTCACCCATTGATACACACAATTCCCCCTTCTCCTTGGCCTTTGACCTTGACCTTGGGCCTTGGCTGTCTCTCTAAACCCCCGAGAA